>JAOTOM010003749.1:175000-182621 GCA_034440615.1 Ashinkailepas kermadecensis
TTAGGTAGATTTCACTGCCCGGGGTTTTACCGGCTCCTCTAGCGGATAATTTTCTTTATTTTTTTGCACTTTTCAAAGTAAATGAACTTCGGATATTGTGAACGCACCCTATTTAAGACATTTTGGACTTTATTTAGCTTTTTCGACGTTATAATCTTTGGACGTTGTGAGCTTTCGGTCTTTGGTAGCAAATGAAACTTGGATGTTATGATATAGCCCCGATCTAGGACGATTATTGAAGTGGGTTAGCGCGCATACTTGCACCCGCGTCGCCACGTCTAATTAGGCAGGAGGGGAGAATATCGGGGTCAATTGGGCCCACAACAACCGAAACCGAATACATCCATACGACCTGGAACACATCGCCCACCGCGGTGCTGTGGCTGCCCTGCGACAGCCGTTGACAAACGAGCGACAAAGCGACGGCTCGTGTCGCGGCATCTGCAGCCAAATCTGGTCTGGCGGTGGCCGCGGTCGTGACGTAGCGCCGGCCGTCCACGGCACGGGCAGGCCGCACGCGTCGCCGGCGACCCGGGGCCACCGGCCGCTGGCCACCACACGAGACACGACACACGACACCGCCGCCTGCGGCTCCGGCCCGGTGCGGTGTGGTGCAGAGCACGACGCAGAGTGCGGTGTGGAGCAGACTATACTCTGGATCAGACGACTGCAGCAGCAGGGACGGCGTGCGGGTGGGGGTGGAGGTGGAGCTGGTGCGGTGCCGTCTGCCCGGCGACTGGCTACGCCAGCAGCAGCGTGACCCACGACCGGTCACCCTGATAGCGGTGCGAACTACGACCGGTCACCCTGCCGGCGGCGTGATCCACGACCGGTCACCCTGCCGGTGGCGTGACCCACGACCGGTCACCCTGCCGACGGCGTGACCCACGACCGGTCACCCTGCCGGTGGCGTGACCCACGACCGGTCACTCTACCGACGGCGGTATGACCCACGACCGGTCACCCTGCCGGCGGCGTGACCCACGACAGGTCACCCTGCCGACGGCGTGACCCACGACCGGTCACCCTGCCGGTGGCGTGACCCACGACCGGTCACCCTGCCGACGGCGGTATGACCCACGACCGGTCACCCACCGGTGGCGTGACCCACGACGGGTCACTCTACCGACGGCGGTATGACCCACGACCGGTCACCCTGCCGGCGGCGTGACCCACGACAGGTCACCCTGCCGGCGGCGTGACCCACGACAGGTCACCCTGCCGGTGGCGTGACCCACGACCGGTCACCCTGCCGGCGGCGGCATGACCCACGACCGGTCACCCTGCCGGCGGCGGTATGACCCACGACCGGTCACCCTGCCGGCGGCGGTATGACCCACGACCGGTCACCCTGCCGGTGGCGTGACCCACGACCGGTCACCCTGCCGAAGGCGTGACCCACGACCGGTCACCCTGCCGACGGCAATCAACTATCAGTCACCCTGACAGCAAAGACCAATCAGCGATCATCCTGTCGTCAGTGTGACCGACTACCCATCACCCTGCCGGCGGCGCGACCGACGACCGACGGTCGCCGGCCGGGACGAGGACGCGTGTATCGAACCAGCGCGCGCGGCGCAGCACGGCCGGGTACGACTGGAGCGGGTTCCGCCGGCAGCCTCTGCAGCCGGCCGTGTCGCAACACTGCACAGTCGTGCCCAGTCATCGGGCGGACGCCGCCCGGTCGGGCCGGGCCGGGCCGGGCCGGGCCGGACCGGACCGGTACCGCCGGCGCGGACACACACGTGACCGCCGCCGGCACGCGCTCCGGCCTGCCGCCGACCAATCGGCTCGGCGTCGTCGAGGGCCGAGTGCCCGCGGCGTCACAACTGAGCTGCAGCGGCAAACACGACGGGACGGTGCCGCACGTCCGACTCGGCGGGTGCCGGCAGCACCGGCCGGCAGCAGAGACGAGTCCGCTGAGCCCATCTAGCAGTCACCACGGTTGAAAAAAACCCCCTGTAATTTCTGGATTCTTGACATCCCATAACATTACACTCTCCGGAAAATCACACCGTCCATTTTCTCATTTTGAGACCAAATCCTGCTGTTTGACAATTAACCGCTCTGTGATGCGCTGAATATGCATCGGAAAGTGCAAACTGGGATTCTGATGTCACAGGTTGGGCGAAAATATCCTCTCCGCATTCGGTCACCCAAAAACTTTCCTCTCCTCATCCAGGATGACAAAGCACAAATCCAACGCTGGCAGTCGCAGCACGTGTTCCGGTGCCATGCACTGGTCGCCTCGACCCCACCCACGCCGCGCGTCATCCGACACTGCACGGCAAGAGGCAACAGACGACGAGAGAGCTGGAGGCGCCCGCAGAGAGCGAGCGAGCGCGAGAGAGAGAGAGAACAGAACAGACAACCCGTTGCCGACTGACACGGCCTTTCAGATATGGCACGCCATGCGAGCCAACGTGTTTGCGCTCAGCCGTAAATCAGTGTCAGGCCTCCGTTGGGGACGGTTACCACACGAGCTTGACGCTGATATGACGTGGCACGTGGACCGACCCATTCAATGATCACTCCCACCCCACCGACCCGGGAGGCCGCGCCGAAAAACCCAGAGGAGAGACTTCCAAGACCTGAATCCAGACTCACGGGATCCGTCACCGCAATTCTGAATCGATAGGCACCACAGGCAGGGGTGTTGTTTTATATAATTTTAAGGGGGCAAGTGCCCATCAATGTTTGATTTGCCCCTCCCCCAATCATTTTAACTTTTAACATGGGACCATATGGAGTGTGCCCCCCCCCTCCCCAATCCACTTGGGCCTGTCGATTGCCTTCACGTATTTTGCCCCTACCCCAATAATTTGCAGAAGTCAACGCCCGTGACCGCAGGCTCGCCGTGAAACGTCAGACCCATCCTTCGGCGTGCCTTGGCCGAGTCTGGACTTGAAAGGCAGACATTGCGTGTAAGAAGCATACGACCTTCAATATACCAGGAGGTGCTGAGTTGACATCAAAGTAACGTTAAGGATTATACTTTATTAGGTACTCAACGTTTGGCCAGGGGCCATCGTCAGGAGTGATATAAAAATGTCAAGTTAAGCAATTGAAAAAAAAAAAAAAGACGCGAGAAAAAAGCGTGCAAAGACACGTGGAATGCAGAAAGCCTCCTCAGTGGTGCAGACACTTAAAGAAACTCAAACCAGAAACAAACTAGGTCAAGATAGAATCCTCTGAGGAAGCCCGAGCCGATGGTCCACATACATATCGATACATACACGATATGTATGTGGACCGATATGACCGATATGGACCGATATGATATGTATGTGGACCGATATCCACGATATGTCGTGTATGTATCGATATGTATGTGGACCATCGGCTCGGGCTTCCTCAGAGGATTCTATCTTGACCTAGTTTGTTTCTGGTTTGGAGTTTCTTTAAGTGTCTGCACCACTGAGGAGGCTTTTCTGCATTCCACGTGTCTTTGCACGCTTTTTTTCTCGCGTGCTTTTTTTTTTTTTTTTTTCAATTGCTTAACTTGACATTTTTATATCACTCCTGACGATGGCCCCTGGCCGAAACGTTGAGTACCTAATAAAGTATAATCCTTAACGTTACTTTTGATGTCAACTCAGCACCTCCTGGTATATTGAAGGTCGTATGCTTTCTTTACACGCAATGTCTAAAACCCAGGAGCATCTAAGAGCCATTCTTCGTTGTATTGAAAGGCAGAGTTGAAGTTCCCGGAACCATCTGCTGCATGCATTACTGTACAACGGCTGGAGAAGGGGTTGTGTCCACCCACACAGGCACACAGAGACGTGAGCGGCAGGCAATACAAGAATTACGCAACAGGTCATCCGTAATGCGAACGTGGCCAGTGTTGCCGACACAAATACGGTCGCAGCCATGTACAAATTGCACACGTCACTTGTCAACTGACCACTGACGGAAGGCACATGACAGGCCCCGGCCGTATCACTTCCTCCGGAAGTGGAAATTAAAACCGGAATATTTATTTTTGCTGAAGTGCCCACCGATTGCGAAGGTCATATACCGACCAGGGGTCAAAGCTGGAGGTGACAAGTTGCACCAAATGCATATAACGACCGGAGGTTAAAACTGGATGGGGCAAGCTGAACCACAGAAGAATGTTAAGGGAATAAGTAACCAAAAGCAGCACAACGAACCATTGGGGGCAATGGAAAGACTCCTCAAGTGAAAATATGTCGAGTATATTTCCGCCCACCCCAAATGGAGAAAACACCAATGCATGAAAATAAACGGCTTCACGAGGTGGACTCGCTGCCGTGGACCACCCCTGACTGGGTCAGCGCGAGCTCTCGTGACCTTGGTCGGGGCGACCGAGGACCACAGCTGGCAATGGCCGAGCATCGCCGCGGCGGCGGCATGCAGAAGACATGGGTGAGTAAATACAGGGCAATACTGCAAGTCACGCTCCATGGCCCGTCACCGATGGCCGCCAGAGGCGCTGTCGGCGCGGCCCGCCTCAGTTTGCTCACCACCGGCGGCCGACGATGCGTCGTGGTAGGCGCGGCGGTTGCATTGTGGCCGGCGGTCACAATGCACGATGCATCGTACGATGCGCCAAGCGCGATACGTCGAGCACGATGCATTGCGTCGATAATCCTCGACCGAAACGAAAGCGTTAAGAAATGAACAGAGGAGCAGACCGGAATAAGTTGACAGACTCGTCGGTGTGCCGAGTGCACCGCCAGGCACGAGAGAAGTTCGCATTCTTCAGGGAACCACCTCACCTCAGAGGTGGCTCGCACCCGAGGACGCCGACACATGCTTTGGGGTGTAAGCGCGTGAACGTCAGTCGAGACGAGCTACATGCCACGATGTCGAGCCCTTCCTGTGTGATAACATGCACTTGGTCCATTCCGATGTTACCATATACGCATCCACAAGTTAACGGACAGTATGAATCACGGAAAGATCCACTTCAAAGAGGAATCTGAAAAGCTGTCCCGAATGAACAATGGTCGACTCATTCCTAATACTTCCCGAAGCGAAAGAGGACGTCCAAAGTGACGTTTCCGACCCGGGCAAGCCGGGACTATTGTGTGTTGCACTGACATTGGTGCGGGCACTTGGGGCGTCTCATCACCACTCAGAATGTAGTGGTGCACGCAGGCGACACAGCGACACATCGTCGTGCCGGCTCCGGTGTGAAGATGAAGCACACCCGAGAATGTGTGGATCGACAGTTTCGACAAGCCGGATTCGATGAATACACAGAGGTCAGCGTTTCTCAGTTCATGCGTCTGTCCGCAACACCCAGCGTATGCTCATTCTCCACGGCATCCAGCGCGCGGGTTGGTACGGCGGTAACGTCTCATTACGTAACCAACGAACCAGATAATGCCGACACGCTTGGTGCTGAAGCAGTTGTGCTTGCTACGAACACAACCACAACGCCACCCACAGGGAAGCTTATAAGATCTACTTTCAGAAGATCTACGTTCAGAAGATCTACTTTCAGAAGATCTACTTTCACAAGATCTACTTTCAGAAGATCTATTTTCACAAGATCTACTCTCGGGTCTGAATGTTCGGAAGATCTACTCCCAATTCTGAATGTTCAGAATATCTACAAATAGGCTTCAAATGTTCAGAAGATCTACTTAGATCTTCTGAAAGTAGATCTAATGAGCCTCACCCGCCACCCATTGCATATATGGGGAGCCAAGCGGCATTTTCCCAAACTTCGGCTTCAATTTTCCGCAGAAATTCGCGTATTCAGAACGCAAAACGAAACCAGTAGCATTACAGGGGGCAACCGAAGAGACAGTAGTCCCCAGGGCAACCCCTTCAACAGTACATATTGTCTTCTATGTTTTTCAGATGGTGTCAATCTGTACCTGTAGGCTGTAGGAGTAGGCCCTTCTGATACCGGGCTTCGGGAAAGCCACGCTCGAGTGAGGAGGATAATAATTGTAGCTAAGTCTCGCGTGCACCATACAAGGGTGACAATTTTTCGCCGGTGGGTAATAGGGTTCATCAAATCGAAAATCAATAATCCAGAATGACGTTGTGAAAATGCATGAAAGGACCACGGGAAAACGGCATCAAAAGCATAAGCCCTGCCTGGCAATAAGATGGGCTAGGAGGGGCAGACATTCATGGTGCCGTCGATGCTAGAGGGGCAGCCATTAATTGTACCGTCGACGTGTGCTCGAAGTTCGACAATGATACATCTCGCTATTCGGAAGGACACGTCCTCCCGACCCAATCAAAAAGAAACCAGCTTTGTCCCTTAATGTTAGCAAGTTTGAACTAGGATTCCATCCACCGCAGCACCGATATTTGAGAATCGCAGTAGGATTTCAGCACGCGTCATGCGCTTTAGTCCGCTTCATAGAATTTCGTCTGAAGGTATTGCGATCGAAACTCGCCACCCGCAGGAGTTTTCGTTAGATCGCGGCCGATCGCCATGGCAAGCGGGAAATACAAAATTACAGAAGCAGTCGAATGCCTCGTCAGGCATCACAGCGTTCTTCCACCCCGCGAAGAGGCCACATGCAAATGAAGCAGCTTTTCGACCACCTATTCCCCTGCAGACGTATACGCCGCCCGCCCGAGCCACGTGCGACTGACGCCGGCGCCATCCAGTCGGGACTATTTCGCGTCTCATCTCGCATTCTGCAACGTCAGCACGCCAGACCAACGGGAGCGCGTGTCAACGGTCTCAGGAGACGTCGGCTGATTCCACCAAGGGAACTCCGTCGCTCCCGGACAACCTGAGCTGTCCCGACAGCTCACACCCGACCTTGGACTCCCGGACAACCTGAGCTGCCCCGACAGCTCACACCCGACCTTGGACTCCCGGACAACCTGAGCTGCCCCGACAGCTTACACCCGACCTTGGACTCCCGGACAACCTGAGCTGCCCCGACAGCTTACACCCGACCTTGGACTCCCGGACAACCTGAGCTGTCCCGACAGCTCACACCCGACCTTGGACTCCCGGACAACCTGAGCTGTCCCGATAGCTTCCACACCCGACCTCGAACTCCCGGACAACCCGAGTTAGTTAGTTATTAGGGCTTTAGGGCGCATCGACTACATCGGTCATGTAGCGCCCAAATCCCGGACAACCCGAGCTGCCCGACAGCTCCCATACCCGACCTCGCACTCCCGGACAACCTGAGCTGCCCCAACAGCTCCCATACCCGACCTTGCACTCCCGGACAGCCCGAGCCGCCCCGACAGCTCCCACGCCCGACCTCGGACTCCCGGACAACCTGAGCTGCCCCGACAGCTCCCATACCCGACCTCGGACTCCGGGACAACCCAAGCTGCCCCGACCTCGGACTCCCAGACAACCCGAGCTGCCCCGACAGCTCCCATACCCGACCTCGGACTTTGCACGGCGCTCCCTCAGCGCAGTCAGTCTCAAACGTGGACTTCCTCGCTGATGGTCGGGGCTCCGAAGCGCAGAATGCACCGGCGGGGACGGGTCGTGTCGGTGTGCGGCGTCGTCTTCGAGCCACATCTTACCTCTTCAGCAAAAACACGACCCGGCTACGACACCAAGCTTGTGAAAAATTCGTCTGTTCCCGTTTTTTTTAACATAAAAAACTTGTCCTCTGCGAAAAAAAAACTGTCATCTTTTTCACGCCAGAAGGTT